>JAMQGT020010451.1:0-33449 GCA_024447675.2 Pterophyllum scalare
CTTGTACTGTTATTGTAGGGTCTTTACCCACAATACCCTGGTATTGTGGGTAAAGACCCTTAAGGCCCTTAAGGCCCTTGTTGTGATTTGGCGCTATATAAATAAAATTGAATTGAATTAAATTGAATTGAACTAGCGGCGACGGTTCTGTGGCGGCGGCTGCAGACACCCATCTACCTTATGTTAGTCTTGTCTGTCCTTCTCTTGGATGGATGTCTGAACGAAATTTCGTTATACTATGATGGAATGACGTTGTATAATTCATTGTATGATGTTTAATTTTGTTGTATGTATAATGACAATAAAGTTCTATTCTATTCTATTCTATGTATTCCCACTGCTGTGCAATCAGTTATTGGAAATTTAAATATTAGGCTGAAAAGAAATGATCCGACAAAAGGAGCCTCAGGCTAACATTTTAGGAGATGTCATCATTCTTTGTCATTTAGATGATTCATCCATCTTCTCCAGAATAAAAATAAGTTTCTCCATGTTGTATAATTGCGCAGATACATACATGAAAAATCTGCTCATCTGCACCAACCCAGGCTAGAGATCCACCTTTATCAGTCTTTTCATAAGCGAACATTTTGGAAAGCCCAGGACCAGAGGGGAGCTGGCCCGGGTTCCAGGCAGCATGACTTCTGTTGAGCTGGGTTACTGCAGCTCAGACAAGGCTTAGGTGCTGGGTTAATAAAGAGGAGCCAGGTTGCTAAGGAGAGTCTGAGGTAAGTGGTGCAATTGTGATGGCAAGTGAAAAATGTTGGAGGGCAGACTTCACAAAAACCTTTAACCACTCTGGTAAGAACTTAATCACTCCAGAATTTTTCTGAGCTTCATGACGCACTCACCTCACCACTGCTTCTTTATACTTGAAATGTCCCAGCTGCTTCTCCGCAACAAAACTTCGAGTCTGCTGGGTCCATGACTGGCAAAATCATTCTATCAAGGGTTACAGGAATAGGACCCAAATGCAGGCTCTGATTATTATGGCAGGTACAAAAGTCCACAAGCAAAGGAAACCAGAATCCAAAAAACACAGGGTCACAACAGGAGGAAACTAAAATAAAGCACAAGAGTCCTTACAGGGGCCAAAAACAAAACAAAAAGCGGCAGCACAAGGCCGGGCAAAAGGCCACCACGCAAAAACACTGGGGACGAGGCAGGGCAAGGGCCAAACAGTTCAGGAGGGCCGAGGCCAAGGAAGAGAACAAAAACAAAAACACAGGGCCAGAACAGCAAGGCGACGGCACAAGGCCGGAGAAACAGTCCAAAAAATTCAGGGGGCCATCCAGGCCAAGTAGCCAGACTTAAAGGGACGGGAAACACCATGGAAGCGAGGCTGACCAAGTGGGCCGGCCACAATCCCAGCAGCAGCGACGAGACAGGACAGGGGGCCAAGGAAGGAGGCAATCGACATACCTAAGGGCATGACTCAACTTGAGCCAGAACCTCAGGACACTCAGACTGAGCAGGTGGCACTGGACAAGGCTCGGACCGAGCCAGGCCCTCGGGCTCCGGAAGAGGCGCTGGACACTCGGACTGAGCGGGACCCTCCAGATGATGTTCTGGATGCGCAGACTGGGGCTGCAGTGCAGGGCATGCAGTTGCGCAGAACAAAGGGGTCTGTGGAGCTCTAATAAGGAGGAATTCAGACCAAAGTATTGCAGTTCTACTTTATATAGACCACAAGTGTATGATTTATGAAAAGGAAGTGAAGTGAACACAGGACATGCAGGGTGAAGAGACACAACTGAAACTAATTAAAACAACAAGGCAAGGAATACAAACTAAATACAAGGCAAATGAGCCACTAAAAACAGGAAGAAACTCAAATCTAAAAGAAATGAAGGCAAAACACAAAAGTATGCAGAGGAAGCATTGAAAAAACTAAAACATGAAGGCTCAAACTAACATAAACAAGAATACAAAAGTAACAAGCACTAAATCATTGCTATGATTACAAAAATAAAGTAAAAAGCTGAAAGCTACAAAGAACTCTAGATATCAAAGTTTGGTTTGTAATAAAAAAAATACTGGGAATGCTAAGAGACCAGTTTTCAGAGTCCACAAAACAAAAACTAAGAGTTCAAACCCAGATCGTGACATGTAAAGCATGAGCATGGGGTGGGGATATGTACATACTTCTTTCTCTATTTCGGGCGTGGGGATTTTGTTTAATTTTGTCTGTGCGCGTTTCTGGACATGTGTGTATGTGTATATATAGGCATGTCTGTGTGTATACGTAAATGCCAATATACAGGGGTTGGACAGTGAAACTGAAACAGCTGTCATTTTAGTGTGGGAGGTTTCATGGCTAAATTGGACCAGCCTGGTGGCCAATCTTCATTAATTGCACATTGCACCAGTAAGAGCAGAGTGTGAAGGTTCAATTAGCAGGGTAAGAGCACAGTTTTGCTCAAAATATTGCAATGCACACAACATTATAGCGTGACATACCAGAGTTCAAAAGAGGACAAATTGTTGGTGCACGTCTTGCTGGCGCATCTGTGACCAAGACAGCAAGTCTTTGTGATGTATCAAGAGCCACGGTATCCAGGGTAATGTCAGCATACCACCAAGAAGGACCAACCACATCCAACAGGATTAACTGTGGACGCAAGAGGAAGCTGTCTGAAAGGGATGTTCGGGTGCTAACCTGGATTGTATCCAAAAAACATAAAACCACGGCTGCCCAAATCACGGCAGAATTAAATGTGCACCTCAACTCTCCTGTTTCCACCAAAACTGTCCGTCGGGAGCTCCACAGGGTCAATATGCACGGCCAGGCTGCTATAGCCAAACCTTTGGTCACTCGTGCCAATGCCAAACGTCGGTTTCAGTGGTGCAAGGAGCGCAAATCTTGGGCTGTGGACAATGTGAAACATGTATTGTTCTCTGATGAGTCCACCTTTACTGTTTTCCCCACATCCGGGAGAGTTACGGTGTGGAGAAGCCCCAAAGAATCGTACCACCCAGACTGTTGCATGCCCAGAGTGAAGCATGGGAGTGGATCAGTGATGGTTTGGGCTGCCATATCATGGCATTCCCTTGGCCCAATACTTGTGCTAGATGGGCGCGTCACTGCCAAGGACTACCGAACCATTCTGGAGGACCATGTGCATCCAATGGTTCAAACATTGTATCCTGAAGGCGGTGCCGTGTATCAGGATGACAATGCACCAATACACACAGCAAGACTGGTGAAAGATTGGTTTGATGAACATGAAAGTGAAGTTCAACATCTCCCATGGCCTGCACAGTCACCAGATCTAAATATTATTGAGCCACTTTGGGGTGTTTTGGAGGAGCGAGTCAGGAAACGTTTTCCTCCACCAGCATCACGTCGTGACCTGGCCACTATCCTGCAAGAAGAATGGCTTAAAATCCCTCTGACCACTGTGCAGGACTTGTATATGTCATTCCCAAGACGAATTGACGCTGTATTGGCCGCAAAAGGAGGCCCTACACCATACTAATAAATTATTGTGGTCTAAAACCAGGTGTTTCAGTTTCATTGTCCAACCCCTGTATGTATATTGGTTTGTTGTTTTATATGTCTGAAATAAAGACAATCATTATCATCTAAATGAGTAAGATTCTCATGTGAGTGGTTTTTGCATATGGCCCGTTCAATTTCACATATCATAAAGGTACATCCTGTTATGTTATGGAAAACTACACCAGGACTTACAGGTAATGTCCAGTATCATGAACATTTGCTCCTTGTGGAGGCTTTGAAAACCTTCAGTTTCACCAAAAAGACCTGGAAAAGACTTGGAACATATAATCAAAGATTAGGCCAATGTTTACAATAACAAGGCTCATTTTTATTCCTGTTCTGTTCTACTCACTGTTGCAACTCTGCTCCACTTCAATCCTACATTATGTATGTAAGCATTAATGGAATGGCATTTTTAAACTAATAAAGGACCTTTTGTATTATTTCTGATGACACTGGTGTTTGCACTGATGTTTGGGCTGTGGGCTTAAAGATGGCATTTGCCCCAGAAATGGTTAAAGTACTAATAATGAGTACTTTTTGGAAATTTGGTTGATACTACAGTACACACTTATATATACTTCAGTAGGTGTTTGAATGCCAGTCTGTTACTTGTAATGGGGTATTATCTTAATGTATTATTAATTATTTTACTTAAATAAATAGATTTATGTGTCACCGCTGAGAGCGGTGAAAGACTGATCCAGGTAAGAATCCCTCCTTAGTTACTTTGACTCACTATACAGTGATTTTTCAGCTAATTACTTCAGCTAGCTCATTTCTGCCACTGGATGTAAGAGTTTGCTGTCTGAACGGCAAACTGAGCGATCAAAGCTGTTCCCAGTTACAGATAACATTTTATTTATTATAAACCTCCGATACAAGCTACTCATGACAACTGCTGAAAAAAACCCATAAACATCAAGCATATCGTAAACCTATGGTGATCGTTCCATCTAAGCCTGCCTTGCATTGGCACAACTACTACTACCAGCTGTCCTCCATCCCATCACATTGCTGAGTAATACGCCACCTGGTGGTAGACATACGGGTACAGCCTAAGAGAAAGCCTGAGCCTGTGAGTCTGATTGAACCCCTGAGTTACAGATAACTGTTTACAGATTTACATGTTCACAGATCTGATTACACAGATCAGAAAACATACAGAGTTTTCAACACACACACACAGACAGAACTACGCACACAAATCTATTTGCTAAAATAATAGCCACATGGTTAAGTTATACCCTGGAAAGTAATTAACACTGGAATGTTGCTGAGTTTTATAATAAACTTCAAACACTTCAAACACTGGAACATGACACAGAACAGCACTGTTCAACACTTCATTATAGTTCTCATATAATACCTCGTGTGTTTTGAGAGTGTTGAATACTTTATCTCACAACCTATGGGGTGATGACCGCAGATGCTCGTCTCTGGATGAGTGATCTGGAACGCTCATTTTGTTGTGTGCATAATGACAATGAGTAGAATCTAACATAACTTCAACACTGAGAAACTTTAATGCTGAGGTTGGTTGAATTTACAGAAACACAAAATCCCGAGGTCAAGGTCAACACCATAATTTCCAAAAGGGAAGCTTACAGGAGCTCTAACAATGACACAACAAAGCAGTGAATAAAACACAGGAGGTAACAGGAGTACGGTTAAAGGGCCCCTGAGAGTGCAGGGTGTGCACAAGTTTGTCTTGGGTTGTGTTCAAGTCTGTTATCAAAGGCTTAGCCCCTGGGGGAGCTTTTGGTTAATTTTTCATCTGTTTTTTCTATGCTCCGAGACTTTGTTATTATTATTAAATAATTTTTCAAAGAACTTGTGGTTTTTGCATTTTTTTTATTATTATAGTAGCAATGGCTTTACACTTGGTTTAAAGAGTAAATTCAGTGACTCAATGCCCTCACAGCTTTCTGGCAGAAAACTTTTCTAGCCTTGAGGTGAAGAAGTGTCGAGTCTAAACAGGTTTTGACCTTTGGTTTTTATAGGTATAGTAAAAGATCACGGTTTAGATTAAAATATACACTTTCACATCATAAAACTCCTACCTAAATGGGCAGGTTCTTAAATAATACTTTTCTGCTCTGAGCACTTAAAACACTTTATACAACATGCCTCATTCACACAACCACTTCTTCCTACAGCTAAGTGCTTTCTATCTAACATTCACACACAGACACACTCTGACAGCTGCATCGAAGAGCAACTTGGGGTTCAGCATCTTGCCCAAGGATACTTCGGCACGTACACTGGAGCAGGCAGGAATCAAACCACCAACTTTCCAAGTAGTAGGTGACCGACTCTACCTCCTGAGCCACAGCCACACCCTAACATCTGTCTGACTGCTGAGTCACACTAGAGTAAAAATAGAATGGCAGCAACCTTGTAGCAAGGAACACTAGGTGGTTACCCACTGACTGCATTTACATTTTTTGCATTCGCACACCAGTTGCAACACCCTCAACCTGTGGTTCAGACCCTGGAGCTATACATTATGTGTTGCTGAAGTTATCGAGTAGCCATGAACAGTAGCCATGATGGATCATGTAACATTTACTTATATGTTGTGGAATTTATTTGGCAGTAGACTACAGAGCAGCAGCAGCACAGGTCTATTTAGAACCACTATCAAAATGGCCCATATGGTATGGTAGGTAGCCATTATGTGTCACATGCTGAAGGTTTTCCTGAAGCTTTATTTCTACTGTCAGCCTCTTTTTCAGAGCAACATAAAAACAAAATTTTATTGGTACTCATTTCCTGTTTCTCACAGTAGCAATATTTTAAAACTACTAAACACATTTTTGAGAATGAAGCATTAAAAGAAAGAGTCCCCATCCATCAGATATCAACTGAAGACATGGCTTTATTAATAAACCAGCAAGCAAAGCATGTCAGATACAACAAAGGATGTCCTGGAACAGATACAGGCATGTATCAAAATCCAAAAGTAAAGGAGAAGTGGAGCTGCTATAAACAGCATTACTGTAAGAAATGAGAACACTGAAAAGAAAGAAATGTGCAGAGTTGTGCTGAGGTTGTTGTTTACATCCACACAATAAAGACATTCACATGTGTCAGGTAGAGCGCAGGGACTTGTCTGCTTGAACTACTGCAGCAACAGAGGACAGATAGGAGTAGAAGGTTTTGTACTGTCTGTAAGTGATGCCTCCGGTTAGTGAGTCTGATTGCAGTTAGATAGTGGTGCTGTTGTGGGCCTACAGTGAGTAGCAGAACTCAGTTAATGCTGGTTATGGTAATATTCTGCACACCCAACTCAAAACCTGACATTTCTGAGAAAAACAAAAAATATGTTCACCATGGCGGTAGAGCTTTCTGTTCCCTTAGATTAGATTAGATTAGATTAGATTAGATTAGATTAGATTAGATTAGATTAGATTGAACTTTGTTGTCATTGTACACAAGTATACAATGAAAATTGTGTGTTTGTAGAGAAAAAATATTTTGTGAGTATTTTACAACTTGCCATGAGATGGGGTTGAAATGTATACGAGCCAGTGGGAGATTATCAAAAGTCTATGTTTGAGAGGAGTCTTGAAAGTAAATCAGAAGGAACCAGTGCACTCTAAATGATCTCATACCCCAGCTCTGGTTCTGTTCTGTGTTAAATTCACCAACAGGTTTTTCAAGCTTTAGCCCCCAGTGTATATACTATCACTTATGAGGCTCAAAAATCTGCAGTGACATCTGCGACTGAGCACCAGCTGTTCATTTTGACCACCAGAGGGCCACATTTCATTACCAAATACTCCAGCAGAGTATTTGTAAACTGCTGATTATATGACTGATTCTTTAAATCTAGAATTGCAGAATTTCTACATGTTAATAGCTATTTTAGATTAATTAGATAGCATAAATATGGTCTGTCTGATGTTTCGATCCATTCGTGTCAGTGTTTCCAGAGTTGATCCATCCACTGCTGGTTGGATTAAGTCAGTGGCAAGTTAATTAATTTAATGGGGCCCTGATGTACTCAGGTGATATGTTTGGCCATTAACAAGACAGTTGTCCTCAACACATCTCACACACACACACACACACACTCACACACATAGAGTGTAACTGTTTGTCTGAAGAACAATCAGACGTGTCCACATATTTGTGGCTGATGTATGGCAGAGCCCTCCACTGCCCAAGCTTTAATTGATCTTAAATTATTGTTAAACTCAGACCAAATATATGCTAACTTCTACAAGGACGGTTAATAGTTACATTATAGTAAATTTTACTACATTTACCAGTTATAAATACCCAGATTTCTGCCTTAATGAGAAGCTCTGCTTCAAAACATTCATGGAATAACGACTTTCAAAGGAAAAGTTGTCATTGTTCTATACACCAAGCCAAATTGTTCAATCAACGTTTTCATATTTTTTGGATCGTGTTAAAATGACTCGTATGCATTCTCCTACCCTCTGCTCTCAAAAGCAGTTTGTCCTTCCACCCTCAGATTCATAAATGGGAGCAGATTTAGAAAACATTATTGTGTTTTATATAAGGAAGCTGGTGGCAGCTGCTGGCAGTGAGAAGAGAACAACATTGTACTTATGTATTTACAGGCAAACCTCCTGGGTATATTAGACCTATATTAGATATTAGATTAGAGTCTTTTTGCCCATATTCAGCTTCACACTGTTCCAGGAGCCAAAACTATTTAGTCCTTCAAAATCATCACATTAATACTGACGTAGGATCATGTGATAAATCTATCATTTCAAACACACCTGCTCTTTTTTGATGCATTATTATTTTTATGTTATTCTGTTTATATTTGGTTTTATCAATTTATACGTATGAGTTTTTAAGATTATTTTCATATTATGAGTCAAAGTAAATGTGTTTATGTGTATTATAATCAGGGGGTCCTTGTAAAAGAGAGCCTGCTCTCAGTAGCTTTCCCTGTTTAAATAAAGGTATTTTATACAGACCACAAGTCGGAGCATGACAAATGTGTCGGTCAAAAGAATTTGTGTATTCTGGAAGTCGTCCCTCATACCAACAAACCCACAGAGAATTATCATGCATCTCTAGAATCTTTCAGCATTTTATCTCACTGTTGATTTTTAGTAGCCCATGTCCAGAAATCCACTGATGAAGTTCCAATCAGCTGTCTTCACACAGTCTGCCCAGCTCCAGGTAGATAAAGTTACCCACAGACTGGTGGTTAGCACTCGTCATCTGTCTGCCTGAACACGCTCATATTTGTCACAATAATTATAGTGGAGACCAAAACAGAGCTTTAAGGAGAGTTTATATTTGCCAAAGGGCCACAAAGAGAACCACATATTAACTTGTGATGTGACAACATGTCAAGGTTGTGTCCACTATGCTATGGTCTAAGTACTGGTTCTTTCCTTGACGAGTGCTGTCTCTACATGGGTAGTGTTGTCTTTAGATTTGTTAAAGACTACCATAACATGACCCCACTAAATGGCTGAGCTGAATACTTTTCCTTGTTCAGAAACACTCTTTGATTTCCAGTGTGTTTTCATCACAAATATCTGTATATAGGCTGAATTTCTCTTATGAATGCATTCACAGAGGCTTCACTTCAGTGGCTGACCTCCAAAAACCTAAACTAAACCTAAACAGTTGCATCATGCTGTGGAGATAGGGGGAGGTTTGGTTTGACTAAAAAATTCTGTAATCTCCACAACAGTGTGATTTTTGATCACTGCTGACTTTGGATTGTGATATGGGAAAAGTCTTTTAGTGTGATCTCACTGTTTGGCAGAACCATTAAACTTCACACTGACTGACTGGAGATGTAGGAGTTTGAGCTTTGACAGGAAATGAGCACTTGCAGTCTGTACTAGCGTAGGTAAGTGGGTGGTGGGGAGGCGGTACGGCAGGATGGGCTGAAGACAGGTGCTCCTCACAGGCAGAAATCAAAGGTCAGGTCGGATTTCCCCATCTTCTGCCGGTACACTGCGTCAAACTTCTCATTCATAGACACTGTGAAGATGTCTTTCCACAGACCAACACGACCTACAGGGAAAGGGAGCATAGTTAGGATTTTTAATAACCACTGGCTTTATTTGTGCTCAAAACACCACAACTTACTGAGCATGTTTCTGCTGCAGACAGTGCAGCCTGGCACAGCAGTGACTCACCAGCTGCAGTGTGTATGTGACAGATCAGACTGCCTGTCAGCTTGCTTTAAAACCTATAGCAGACCAAACACCAGACTTCTGCACACTAAAAGAAAAAAACAGATGGAAAAAGAAAAAACAAAAATGTGACATAAAGTGTGAGTAAACATAAAAAAAACAAATGTATACATAAACCAAAATGATAGCAAATAAGGTAGCAAATGTAAAAGACATGTACAGTCATATGAAGAAAAAAAGGTTTCATAGGACTCTCTGCAGCATTGTTAGCAGCTCTCTGTGGCTTTCTCTGAGAAACATGTTAACATTTAGAAAACACCAGACATAAATGAAATAGATAAATTAAAAAACATAATTAAAATAACTAGTTTAACATGAGCCCTTTGGGCAGTTTTTATTTCATGCAGTCAAGTTAATAAAGGTGAAATGAGCAGACAAAGCCTTCATGGTAATACCTAGGCCCAGATTTAGTAATGCAGACACCAGTGTAGAATCAAGAATCCAAAAGCTGCTGTCAGGGTTTACGGAAGAACTACAGTATTGTTTTGTGACTATCGTATGTTTTGTGACTGAATATAATGGGAGATTTGGAAAAGGTTTCCACAGGACTGTAAAGTTCTTTGGGTGACCTATTAACAGCATGCTAATTTATGTAGAGCCGTGCAATCAATTCATTTCAATGATTACCTACCAAGAGCAGTGGCTCAGAAATGTGCACACCTGATGCTCCTAACAAGGTGATATCCTAACAAAAATCATGTAAGTTTGGCTTTTGAACCTGTTTCTTTATGAAAACTTTGTTGCAGTTAAGATAAATGAGAGGAGAAGAGTCAGTATGGTTTTCTATAAAGGTGAACTCCATCCATTTTCCCCCACTTATTCAATTCAGGGTCACAGGTACAATCTGGACAGGTCACCAGTCTGTTACAGGGCTAACACTTTAACTTTTTGCCCTGTTAGCTACAGGTCAGTGACCTGAGACAGGTCTCCATACACAAACTCTTTCATCATCACTATTGTCACTAGGGAGATAATAACTAACCACTAAAATCTGTTTACCTCAACCCTCATTCACTCAAAAAGGTGTTGCATTAAGCTCACTCTACACTGAATGACACTGAATTTATGTTATGTTTGACACTATGGGAAACGTTTAACGTGCAGTGCTACACATTTCCTCTAGGGGCAGTCTGAATGATTTGGGTGTCAAGTAAGCCAAGTTTGCAGTTTGAAAAGCTTTAATTAGTTACAACCTAAAACAGGAAAATATGAAAAACACTGAAACTGCAACAAACAAAGAAAGCTTGAAGAAAACTTCTCCATGGAGCATAAAGCAATAGAGCTGGGTAATATTCCAATATCAGCACAAAGTCTTAACTCAAATAACATGGAGGTAAATACCCTAAGAAACTAAGAGCTTTCAGCAAGCTTAGAGCAAAAAATGAGATTTTTCTGAGTGAGGAAGAGATATTCACTTTACTGGAAGGGAGCCTTAAGAGAGAGAAAGCGTTATGGTGCTGGGTGAATGATCAGGAGCAACACTAAAAAGTGAGAGAATTAACTGCGCTGCTGCAAATGGGCACCATTACTTTAATAGAACTGAGGTCTTGTGAAATCTACTTGCAATGCATTCAAGGACAGTGATTTGGAAAGAGAAGTTGCTGTATAAGGGTTAGGGTTAGCTGGTGTGAGCAACACAGATAAAGTTCTGTTCTCCTCACTGCATGTTTATCCAGTCTTCTACCAGGAACTGCATTTGTTGCACTTATTCATGGAAATGTAAAGAGGGCAGTGTCCTGGAAGATTTGTGTTTTCCTGGAACTCTTTCTTGTTTGCAGTGTTTGTTTTACAGCAGCTAATTCACTGCTTGTTGGGGAAACAAATTCATTTTAAATTAATGTACATTTGTGATTCATTTTTCCTCATTCTGTACATAATCTGCAGTTCCATTTTACAACATGTAGTCATTTCAAGTGTTCTGAGGCTGAAAGCAGTGGTAGGAAGTAACTACATTTTCTCAACCAAGGTACTCCTTATATTCAAATTTGAGGACATTATGCTTCACTAGGAAATATGCTTTCAGTAGGAAATACTGTGAGTTTTACTTAACCACATTTATCTTACACTTAAAGTAAACACACTTTTCAGTAAACTGCACTACAAGTTCACAGAGGAGGAACTACATAAAAAGATAAGGTTAATAATTGGAGGCATTTTTTTTAGGTTCAAAGACACTTGTAGATGTAGAAGCCCAGGGCTGAACGACCAACCATAATAGTAGTGTCTGATATGCTCTCCTGAAACTCCTGAGCCCTACGTTTCTGAAGTTTTCTCACAAAGCCATTCAAAGGGCAGCAATGGACCTTTTGGTGGGTCACTTCTGGCATAGTCCTTGGAACCCTAGTCTAAGATGTTAGCCACCCACCACTAGCTGGGCCATACAACAGCTGCCCTCTCTGTGTTTGGACTTCTTAGACTAGCAAGTATGCACTGTTTTTATTTGGATCTAGAAAATGAAAATGCCCTTTTATATGTACACAATATCAGCAAAAAGCAGCATATAACAACACATCACTGCAGACGCAGTGTCTGTCAATCTCACACTCCCTTCTCCCATCACTTGTGAACAAGACCCCAAGATTCTTAAACTCCTCCACCTGGGGCAGAAACTCGTCCCTGAGCCGAAGAGGGCACTCCACCCTTTTCTGGCTGAGGACCATGACCTCAGACTTAGAGGTGCTGATTCTCATGCCAGCCGTTTCACACGCGGCTGTGAACTGTTCCACTGCAAGTTGGAGGCCACCACCTGATGAAGCCAACAGGACCATATCATCCGCAAAGAGCAGAGACGAGATTCTGAGGCCACCAAGGAAGAAGCCTTCGGCCACCTGGCTATGTCTAGAATCAGTGACAAAGAGCAGCCCTGAGGGAGTCCAACACCCACAGGAAACGAGTCCAACTTATTACTGCTATTCGGACCAAGCTCTCACTGCAGTTGTACAGGGACTGAATGGCCCACAACAATGGGCCAGACACCCCATACTCCTACAGGACCTCCCACGGGATACCCCGAGGGACATGGTCGAATGCCTTCTCCAAGTCCACAAAGCACATGTAGACTGGTTGGGCAAACTCCCACGTACACTCGAATATCCTTGAGAGGATAAAGAGCTGGTCCAGCGTTCCACGACCGGGACGAAAACCGCGTTGTTCCCCTTGGATCCGAGGTTCGACTAACAGATGGACCTTCCTTTCCAGCACCCTTGTCCACCCCAGGGGCCCTGCCACCAAGGAGTTGTTTAATTGCCTCAATGACCTCACCCCATTCCATTGTTTTATTTGTCTGTAACTTAGTACTAATTATTTGTGTCTGAGTGTTGTACCAACACAGTTTATAAAGACAGCTTGCTAACGAAGTTAAATAGCGTTAGCTGTTAAATTAACACTCCACTCTCCCATCTAAATATTATAACTTCTAGCCAAAACACTACCACTGAGGATTCAGAATGTAGAGTCCTAAACCAATGGGTGATGTCATGGTGGCTAAGTCATCTTTTATACTGTCTTTGCCCAGAAAAAAATAAGCCAATGCAACAGATCAAAGGCACTGAGCTTTTCCTTTCCCCTTCCACTCACCCCTGCACATGGACAGTGCCTCTGAGTTGCAGCACTGCTCAATGAGCTGGTTGCAGCTCTCCACCATGCCCTCCAGCTGAGCCTTGTCACAGGAAACACCCAGGAACCGAGCCAATTGCTCCACCAATGTCCCCAGATCCTGAAGAGGAGAGGAAGAAAAAAAATAAGAAAGTAATCCTCACACACAAGCACAGAGAAAATACTGTTTTTCTTGCATTCTAAAACAATATCAGTGCAGTCATTCTGCTTTCTAAACCATGGCTAGAGAGAGCACACGATTTCCTACACTTACACAGTCGATGTAGTAGACAATTGAGGAATGATAACTGTAGACATACAGTACCAGTCAAAAGTTTGGACACACTTGTGAGTGCATATGGATCACAGTTGTGCATCGACACTTTGCATGCTATACAATATCAACCATCCGCAGACACTGAGCAGAAGCATTCACATACAACAAATCTCCATAATCCAATACAGACAAAAAAGATACAGCAACAAACCGCTTTTTTGCACTGAAAGAAAAACACAGCTTGTTTCAAAAGAAAAACCCAACAGGTTTTCCACATGTGGCTTAAAAGTGAAGGAATCATCAATCAACACACACACATATTAATAAGTGTGCACCAACTCTATTTCATTTCCCTCTAGAGTGAACACTGAAGGGTTCATTTGTAGCCTCTTCCTAGAATTTGAAAACAGCATTAACTGCATTGAGAAAAAGTTTCAAGTTAATTAATGAATGCTGGACAGTAAGAAACACCTTTAGACCCAGGTCATTGACATAAATAATGAATAAAAGAGGATCTAATAAAATCATTATTCATTAAAACAAATATTCATTAAAATGCTTAAGAATGCTCTTACAAATAACATTAGGTTTAGATTTGGGTACCTTGGTATTTCTAACAACAGCGACAACTCAATGGTTGTTTAAATCATTGCAGAAGTTACCCAAACATGAGAACTTATGAGAAACATTTGTGAAGAGCAAGTCAGTCATGGTGGGCTTTAAATGTTTGGCCAGATGCAGCTTGCTGTATGAAATAGACATGGTCAAGATTGGAGTTAAATCAACAGATCCAAATATTGTTGTAATTTCTGAAACTTGGTTGATCAAATATATTGTTGAAATTAACATAAATGGGCACAATGTGTATCATATCAACAGGCCCAAGAAAGGTGGTAGTGTTGCTCTTTATGTTAAGACCAGAAAAGGATTTAAAATCAAACGGTGTTTGGATAGCTAGGATGCAGATTACCAAGTAAGACAATCAACAGTGTAACATTCCATATTGAGTCAGACATTTGTTAAGCTGATCCCAAGTAAGATGTCTCACAGAACATGAGGTAACTGTGCAGAGCAAGCATGCTCTGAAATTGAGGAAAATCTCAGGGAATGTCCAATGATAAGCTCATGTTCCATCCTAGGTGGATTAGTGACTGCTCTGACTGCAGCCTTAGCACATGTACATCCATGAGTAAAAGGATAAACACTTTGTTAGATGTCCTCACCCAGGACTGAGTGTTTAGTCTCAAGCCCCACACAGTCAGTAGACATAATCAAGTCATAAGAATTGTCATTATCCAGAATATTCAGCACCTGTTGATGTAGCATGAGTAGATATCTGCACAGCACAAGTCTCAGTGTGGTGTAGATGGTGTCTTCAGTCAGCACAGGCCTCAGTAGAGGCCTGTGCTGACTGAAGACAGCTCTGCTGCAGTTCCAGGCTAGAAGCAAATCACACTGCAACAAATGATCATCTTTGTTGCTGGATTTGCAGTATATCCTATTGCGGGGCTGCTACCACAGATCTAGGCTAAAAGCAAGCCACAGTACAGCTTATCCCCGGCCCTCCAGTTAGTTGTTACTAGCTCCAAAAAGAGGGCAGAAGCTCACAAAATATGACATTGTAAATAGACCAAAGTTCCAAAAACATGAAAATGCTTCTAGTAAATTAGCAGAGAGCAAAATCATCTGACTACACTCTTCTGAACAGAAACCTCTGATGTTGTGCCTGCAGCCATTCTTCAGTTACAGCTCCTAAAGCTCACTAGGACCATTTTGTACTTTCCTCCCTCATCTGCTCCAGTTGTTCCCTCAGACCCTGGTACTTCTATAATTTCTCATGTTTCTTCTTTCTGATGTTTCTGTCTGCTGAGATTGCAACACATGTGGGCTTAAATACACAGGGGAACTAAGAAGTGAACCTAATCTAATGACAACGAGCAGAAGCAAAACTGAACACAATGCACACGAGACAAGGGGCTGGCACCAGGCAGAGAACGGAGACCTGATGAGACGCAGGAAACACAGGGAAGGCAGGGAAAACTGAAACTCTGGAACTAAAATGCAAGAAACTAGAAACTAGCTTGGGCATAAATCCAAAATATAATTACAAGAACATAGAAAAGCATAATAATGAACTCTTTAACTAAAGACAACATAAACTCCAAGTGGCAACAACTAATAACAAACTAAACTGAGAAATATAAATATTTTAACAATACAAAACTTCAAAGTCATAAACACACAAAATGCTGTGCAACAGACCCAAGACTATTTGTCAGTGAAACATTTTGAAATAAATACAGTTTAAAAAAAACAAAAAATAATTTGTTTTTACATGTTGTTCTTAGTCAGTATTTTGCTTTGTGTTTGTTAGGTTTAGATTTGAATGTGGTTAAAAGCTCATGGTTTGACTTCAAATAGACCAAGAGACACAACACGAGGCAGAGGAGAAGCTCCATTTTTGGGCTACAAGGTAACAAGTTCCACCCTATCTAATGTGTTTTTTAAAAGAAGTGACAGTAGAACACGAAAGCTTAAATGGCAATTAAATAGCATTTAAACTAGATTAGAAATTAATCTGTGAAACATTACCAACATATATAAATATATTTCTCTCAAAATATGGTTTTTGTTTAGTTGGAAATATTCTTGGTTTGTATTCAGATGCATTCCTCAGTCTGACTTCATTAAGTGTTCAAGGATAAAGGTGAAGCCAATGTTCAGAAAATCCCTTCACTGTAATTCCACCCTAATTTAATACCTAAATTACACCCAAAATGTGATGGGGTTAACTGTCAGGTTCAGACAACTGGGTTCAATCCTATATAAATTTTAAGATACGAGCAAAAAAATATGCTAAAATGGTACACGAAACAGTCATATTACCTTGTACATGTCTTCATATTTCAAGAATAGGACATTGGAATCCATACGGTGTTCCCAAAATTCCTGAACATGTTCAAACCAGGAGCCATATCCCACTGTGGGGGAAAAGAGGAAAACCAGTGAGATATAGGGACTCTGCAAAACAGCACAGGGGTTCCGTGAAGTGGATAGGATGGAAGGTCGGAATCCTCTAGTAAACGATATACTTACGCTTGTCATTCATGAAGCGCCGGCAGAACTCCTGGAAGGTTCCCCGGTAGCTCATGGTCCTGAGAGAGCGGTGAAACTGGTAGTAGGACACCACCAAGTCTTTAGGGTTCCGAGCCATGTAAATCACCTGAAAGAGAGAAACCACAACATACTCACTGTAAACACGGACAACAGATTACCTCTGTGCAGTGCGACTGTAAAGGAACATTCCTGTTGAATTTCCTCGTTGACTTTTTTTTTTTCAGACGCAAAACTCATAGAGAACTAACCTTAGCCTCTCCATTGTGCATGGCTGTAGGGAGGAATCGGTAGGGAAGATGGCTTTTGATCAAACGAGGTGATGTCAACTCCTGTCAAAGGACACAGAAAGTTAAGCCCACCATATCCTGCAGAACACTCGTGCAACTCTGTAAATTTGTCCAAAGAATCTATGGCTACAGCATGACTGAACTTTTGACTGTCCGTGAGCCAAGTGTGTCATATAACATTTTTCTCCCTCAAAAATGACCCTGAAACAGAAGATCCTGCAATAAAAACCTTTCTGACACCACATTAGGTAATTACTACTGGTGTTGGAATTAATCTAAACCAAACAACAGCTTGATAGGCAATAACCTTACTGCAGAATCAACATTAACAAATTAACTACATTAATTAATTATTAATTCTTAAAGCTATAGGAATAAAAGAGATAGATGGATATGAAGAATCTATATCCAAGGGACAAGATTTTTTACTTTCAGGTTTCCATTTGTAGTCTCAGTTCAACTGACCAATCATGTTTGAGCAGGCTTTGGCTACATGCAAATAAACAGTCCATATGGAGAGTAAAAGTGGGATTTCATTTGCAGAAATGCAATATTCAAACTGATGATTTAGCTTTTTATTAGCTTTTCTAATTTATCTGCATTCATAAGTAAAGAAGGATGCACAGAACAGCAAGTTTTGAACCAGTTATCCGTTATCCTGGTAGCACTGAAAAATTAGCAGATGCCCCAAGAGGTTAATCTTGTCCAGAGCCTTAGTCCTAAGTTAGGTAAGGTACAGTGAATGCTACTGTGACATCAGTCACTCACTGTACCTGTATGATATCCAGCCCAGGTTGCGGGTATTCTAAGACAGGCAGTTGTTCATCAATGTTCATAAGGCCGATCTCATCAGGGTCTGCTCCCTGACTCACTAAATATACAACTTCCTGAAGTAGACTGGTGCCTGCAAGGACAGAAAAGACAGTCAGCAGACAACAAGAAAACCTAAACTGCAACAAGAGAACAATGAAAGCTGCTGGGTCCACAGCTGACAACCTCAGATTCATCTGGAATTCAAGTCAAACTAATTATTGCCTAAAGAGACACAGCAAATTTCTCACCAGGTACTGCAGCAGTGATTTTGCCTCAGGGCACCATACGACAACTGTGTACACAAGCATACAGTATCTGTGATTCTTATGCTAAGTGGAATGCCTATGTTTGCATTATTATTATTAGACATTAAAAAAAAATCACTGTATGAAGACCAGGGCTTTCTTTTTTACAGAAATCAGAACATTTGCTCTCTATGCCAATATGGAGATTCCAGAGATGATAAAGTATTTTTTATGTTTTTATACTGATAAATGTTGAAGTTATTGTGCGTACTATGAAAGGTTTCTCTCATAGACCAGTGTTAATTAGCAAAAAATCAAAAAGCCTCAGGTTTTTGGGACCAAACGAAAAATAAAAGGTGACCAAATTTAGAAATTTGCACACATTCAGTGGAAGATAGCAAAGTTACTCTAAATAAATTATGACATTTCTTTATGCTTGATGGATTTTAATATACAATAGCTTGTGCTACTTTCCTCTGGTGGCCTACAAAATTAGTTCATGTAGCTTTAAAAATTACTCCTTTAATAAAGTATTGTACTCATAACACTTTCAGAATCATTTAACAAAAAGGTTTAAAATCAGCACAGAAGAACTGCAAAACGTGTGAGTAACATATTCAACAATGAAGCTCAACTACAAGCTGATTGGGGACTTTGACAATAGTGGCTCCAAACATCTGGACAGTTTATTGGCTCGTGTTCAGATTCTTCAGTAAAAGTAGAAACACCTCGAGTATTTTCATTATATGAAACAACAGATTAAAAAAATACTTTAATTACATTTTCCAATGATAAATTCAAATATTACTAAACTTAAATAAAGAAAATATTGATAATGGTGAAGTATACAAGACCCAACTGCTCTTTGAGGTCTTAATTCAGCCTTTAGAACAAAAGTGTTTGATGCCTCTGTGGGTCAAATATGAAGTCTGATGATTTAGACTGCAGCCTTTTAATCCCCAGTCACAAAACAGAACCCTTCTCACATTTTTAATGTCTTATTTGTTGCCATGCCAAGGATTTGTGGGTTTCTGACTCTTTTGGTTTGCAGATATCCTTTGATGTGTCAGTCCAGTCTGACATCCGACACACTTTCAGGGGGAAAAATGGTGCGCTCTGATAGGTTGCTATCAAATCACACCAGATGAACCTTGAAGGACACCTCTTCATTAAGCAATGGGAAAAGTCAGTGTTAACACAGTACAATCAACTCATCTCAGCTTGTTTATTAATAAACTAAAGGCTTGCCAATGTTCTACATTACAGAGTGATGTGAACACTGCTCTTACTTAAAAGGAAGAGATGTGAATGGCCTGAAGTTAACCACATGCTTGCTTTGCAATCTCATAAACTGCATAAAAAGATTTTTGGGTTGGTTTTTTTCAGTTGTCCTGTAAAAGATTTCTCATTCTAAAAGAGAAGTTTTATTACACATTAGTACCAGTTACGGAGGGTTTCACTTA
Source organism: Pterophyllum scalare (assembly GCA_024447675.2). NCBI lineage: Eukaryota > Metazoa > Chordata > Actinopteri > Cichliformes > Cichlidae > Pterophyllum > Pterophyllum scalare. The sequence continues at coordinate 19,505 of JAMQGT020010451.1, forward strand.
TCAAAGGGTTTGGTTGTGTTTGATACATGAAAAACAAAACATGTGGATTAATAATAAAAGTTTTTAAAAAAAAAAAAAAAGAAAGAAACTGTACTAGATGCTTGGGATGAAAAGATTAACAGTGAACATTCACTGTAAACCCAGATTTTGATTTGACTTAAAAATATTGAGTTCGTATTATTTAAAAATGCCTAATATGTGAACATTACTTGTTAATGCTGAGTAAGCTGAGCTGTTTCATGTCGTTTTTTATTGTAATTGTGTTTTTAAGTCCAATCAACAGCTCCTACTGAAATAAACTGAGTTTATATTACTTAAACAGCTGTCATTTCACAGCATTACTTATTAATTCTGAGTAGACTGTACTTTTCAATGGTCTGTCTTATTGTAATTATGTGTTTGAATTCAAACAACTTAATATCATCAGGTTTTGCACTCGCTAAAAATCTAGTTTATACCGGTTTTAACAGAGGAGCTCAGCGGTCAGTGGTGGTGGTGTGGTGGTTAGCAGTGCTGCCTCACAGCTACAATGTTCTCCGATAACGCTGAGACTCAAACAAATGTTTGGGATCACTTTGAAAAACGTAAAAAAAAAAATGTTTAGCAAAAACAATGAAAAACATTCATCAGAGATAGTAGGGGTTCTGCTAAAAAAAAAACAGTCATAATGAGATTTTACCAAGATGGTAAAGACTTTCATTTGCCTGAATAGGATGGTTAAATCAGTCCCAATATGAATGCAGACTATGACCCAGAGATTTGCTCCTAATATAATATAATCTGATATTATGATAAGACTAAAACTAGAGCCCATCATGTGACTGGATCACAGCAGCAGCAACGACAATGAGTTCTTGGGACACACAAATTATTAAACTGGATCCTCATTTTGGTGTCAATAGGGACACCATTCTGTTGTATAACTTCAGCATGTTTTGCAGCATAGTTTTGACTTTCTAGTGTACATATCTGCTGGGACTGAAACATCATATGCTGAATTATCTTTGCTTGTAAATAGGATTTTATTTTCTGGGCACATTTTGTTTTATTTTGATAGTTTTGAATTTAAATATATCACTATGCATATATATACATGGAGATCCTTATCTTAATTTCCAATTCTTCCTTTGATTATAAGTTTAGTGTGAATATTGTGTTTCATAGTTTGGGAGACTTTAATACTGGATTCCCAGAAAGCCGATGGAACCGACAGAGTCAGATTAAATAAAGAAATATCAAATCAGTGCAGCAGAGACTGAGACAGGAGCATACATCTGCAGGCTACTCAGGAGCAGCTTGGAGACTCTCCCTGCCCACGTCTTTCAAACTCTATTACCTGCTGGTTATAAGGCAGATTTACATACACAAAACATAAAAGTGAAACGGACTTTTACAAACATGAAGGTGTTTTGTTTCTAATCTTTGAGGCAGTCTCTGTGTCCTGATAATAACCCTTTTAGCTAACACTGCTGAGGTCTGGTTAGGGGTAGCCATTAAGGTTAAGTAAGCCTACTTTGTTAATTGGAATCTGTCAATGTGGTTGCAATTGTAAAATGGAGAGATACACTGTGCAGATGAGTTATATCAGACATGTGAATTTCCCTCTGAGATTTAATATATGAAAAAATTACCCAAAGTATATTTAAGAAAAATGAACAGTCATGGCTAAAAGAAACATTAGTTTTTAATTTCGAAAGGGAAACAAAGTCCCAGGTAAAATTTCAGTATGTTTGTTGATCCAGATCTCCGGATCACACCAACTTTGTGGCTCTATAACAGCACAAGGGTAAAGTACAGTATATCACTTGTGGGGTGACATGAAATTGAGTGTATGCTGCTGTCAAAACAGGCATAAGCAATATCACACCTCTCAGCCCTTCTCTTTAGTTATAGAATGCTGCTAATCCCATTGGCCAAGGCAGTCACATGTAAGGCAGTGGCATCATAGCGCTGCAGCATCCCAGCCATGTGGTCTGACATGTGCTTTCTTTCTTCTATGCACCAAAAGACTGCAGATATACAAAGCTTGTTGAAGCATCGACCATGAAGACTGCCAGGATGTATAAAGTCATCACCAGTAACAATAAATATTTAAAGTTAACAGAAAATTGCAGAGAAGCTCGGGGGAGGCCAGTTGCATGCCAAGGACATCAAGTTCAGATCAGGCATTTATTTTTTTGGCGTACAAATGTGAGAGGTCATTCTTGATCCTGCTTTGATAAACTCATGAAAGCAAGCATTCTTGGCATCTGTGACTGATGTTTCCAATAATTTTAGCTCTGGTGACCTTAACAAATGTCACTGGCTCTAACCCAGGACAAAAGCAGTGCTTTGAAATCACGCCAATGTTCTCTTGAGATCTCTGAGTTTATCCTTTCTTTAACCAACACAAACATATTGCTTCAGTAAAATGGTTGTGACTTTTGTTTGTTTTTTTGTTTGTAAATTTTGGGACATTTTTAAATACATTTTAAAAATAAACTAACTAAATGCAGGATGTGCTGTATTTGTAGAATTTAAATAACACGCATTCTGTTTGATTGATTTCAAAATATACTGGAAACAACACACTGAATCAAAAAATAAGTTTGGTGTTGAAACATTGAGTGCATCAGTAAGATCTGAGATGGCACCTGTTCCTCTAAAGGGGCTATGTGGCTTACAGCTATTAATCTTTCATATTGCCATGGATGACAGCATAAATAGGATCAGTGATGGATTGTAACCATAAATACATTTCCTCAAATACTTTTCTGAACCATAATTTGAATGGACTTTCCCCTTCTTTTCCATTATAGTTTGATTTCAAATATTGTACTTTGTTCTCTGTGCCATTTATTTTAAAGAAGTAGTTGCCTGTTATTTTTTGCACATTTCAAAATGCTGTTGAAATTCAAATTGCTGTTACTGTTTTAGGCTGCATTGTTACAGGTAACGCTACCCTTATGTAAGTAATTCAAATCATATCCACAGCAATATTAAAGTAACACAATATTTCACGCAGTAATAAAATGCTAATTATGATCCGTAACTTTTATTTTAGGTACACTGACTGTATTTTGCTTATAAAACCTTTCTACTTTCTACTTTCTATTAAGTCAATTTTGACTTTTACTTAAATGACACTAAATGAGACTAAATGAGACTTGGGCTCTTGTGCAGCCACTTTTCACCAGAATCTGGGCTGCTAATGAGCCTGAAAACCTCTACCCAGTGTTTTATACACAAGTTGGTAAATTGTATACACTTCTGATCAAATATTTTGAATCTTTTGGCTCCACCTGCCTTGCTCTTGCCTACCAACCCCTCCTGTGTTCGGTAAATTTAAACACATCCCTGCTTCTGATGGTCCACTGGGCAATATATCTATATCTATCTATCTATCTATCTATTATTCTCTCTCTCTCTCTCTATATATATATATATATATATATATATATATATATATATATAGAGAGAGATATATATATATATATATATATATATATATATATATAGAGAGAGAGAGAGGGAGAGAGAGAGAGAGAGAGAGAGAGAGAGATAGTATAGATATATATGCACCTAAACTAAACTAGAAAAAATATTCAAACTCCTTCTGGCCTTCTGCAAGCACTGACAGCCCCGGCTGCCCACCAGCTGTCACATGACTGGACCCACCCAGCGCAGAGCAGGGCACGGTGCATGCTGCAGTTCTGCGCAACGATACTCCGATGATGGATGTAAACACCAACTTCCATAACTGCGTGCTCGATTGAGGTGGATGATGAAGGCCACAGTAGGCATGCAGGCTGAACTCACGTGCTTCAGCCAGGCATCAGTTGATCTAATGAGTCTGACTCATTTGTTATTATCTGATTATGAAATACAGGCTGTTGCTGCTACGTGTAAACGTTTGACAGAGGCCTATAAAAAAAGTAGTTCTACTGCATAAGCACCCTAAACAGTGATATTGTGATCCACCCACTGCTATTAAGTGAACACATTTGCAGTTGTAATGATACTGTGACCTATGTGCTATGCAAAATGAACCCTGGGACTGATAATAAATATGGGCTACTTGTGATTACGTGTTTTATTCATGTTGTAAAACTTTGATAAGAACAAGAGGCCTGCAGGAACTGCTGCGGTAGAGCAGCAAGCAGCAAGAAATACGAAGACACGAAGACAGTCGTGCACAGAGTGACGTAGGGGCTTGTTTACCTGACTTTGGATAGGTGACAATCCATATGTCGCTACTCCTGAGGGAGAAATTAGCGATCTCCTCCATCTTCCCTCTGCAGAAGGGTGGCAGCCGCACTCCATCAAACTCGAAGTATTTGCTCTCAAACTCAATCGGCGTGCTCGGCGTATCTGCCTCGCTCTCGGCCATCCTCGAAACGAGCCGCCAGTGCAGGAAAAGGAAAACGCGCACACCCACGTGAACAGCTTTGCCTATATATGTTTTGATTAAATAAACGGTAAGAAGTATGATGATGACCGTGGTAAGGTTGGCTTGATACGGTGCTGTTTCTCGGTTTCTCTGGATGCTGTGGATCGCGGTGGAGGGCGGGGGAGTTGACCCTCAGCCGATGGCGCACCAGAGAAGTGATGTAATACGCGTGCACGAAACCCAGCATCAGGACCACTTTCAGCAAGCCCGAGGACGCGTGCGCCATGCAGAAGGATAAAGGAGGTTTCCAAACCTATTACACAGACCTATAACAACAACAGACCTACAAGTGTTAGGTTATGAGGCTGCTGTTAATGACTGCATATTGTGTTGATATACCTTATATCATGTTCCCTCTTGAATTTCACCACTAGTTCTTCCTCCCCCCACTATCACTAAGTCCTTGCTCATAGGGCATCATCTGGTTGTTGGAGTTCTCTCTCTAATATTACCATACTTTGAGATGACTCTTGCTGTGAGCTGGTGCACTATAAATAAAACTAAATCGAAACTAGAACTGAAATTGGCAAATATTAATATTGGTCATTTTGTTGCCAAATTCTCTCAATAACCCACAATGACAAAGTGAAATGTGTATGAGTCATTTATAATTTAAAAAATGAAAAAAGTCAAGTCTAACACTTCACTCTAGCACTGTTCATAGTTAATACTGTCGCTATATACTTAAGCACGGAGGCTCCTCACAGCAGGGAGCCTTAGAGTTTAGGCATGGATGAATCAAGCCAAAAAAACGAAAAACCTGCTCCAGAGTGCAGTGACCTGAAACTGGTGCACTGGCACACCTCTCAGTAAGACAGTGACCTAAAGCAAACATCCATCCAATGCAGTGCTGGAGTTGCTGCAGGATAAGTAAGGCTGTCCTTTACAGACCAAACCCCAGTTTTAACCACACAGAACATGTGTGCAAAGATCTGATGATGGCAGTTGATAAATATTTTCCATCCACTATGGCAGAGTTGAGATGATTTGTCAGGAAGAATGGGATTAATTGCTCAAATCCAGGTGTGCAAAACCTGTAGAGACTTACACAAGAAGACTTATAGGTGTTACTGCTGCCAAAGTGGTTTCTGGAAAGTACTAAATTATGTAGATGACGTTTTTCTATGGTACTGTGACTTATTAATTATTGTGTGATTAATGCAGAGTCATGATGCTCATGAGCTTATGATGGCAAATACTGTTAGGGTAGAAACAGTTACATGATAAAATTAAGAAAGCAAAGAACCATGTTGAAGTAGGGCTGTGTGTGTGTGTGTGTGTGTGTGTGTGTGTGTGTGTGTGTGTGTGTGTAGGTGTGTGCCTGTAAGTGTATTGTCTTTTTTAACTTTAAATTTGTTTTCTTTTTTTTAAGGGGTGTGACGTCGCAGTCGCTGTCCAGAAAACTTTCCACTGATTGGATGGACTTGGCTCATATGACAAGACGACTGTACCGTGTGTTGCCTTTGTAGTAACTCGGAAATATGAAGACTTTCAAATAATTTACGACACTACAAGTTTTATGTTCTCATTTAAGTGGAATAGGAGGAACAAGTTCATGATTCTTTGTTAAACTACACCCTTGTCAACAAATAGTAGCAGCCTGGTGCTAACAAATATTTTTTCCTTTAAATATATATTTAGTGATAGCTTTATTGGTGTTAATTTGATGGACTTTCAGGGAGTAGCTTTTTCTGACAGTCACTGAACACATTACAGTATGTTTATAGCTAGTTGTTGACTTGTTGAGTCTGCTTCTTGCGGTTGTGCGGCGGTGACAGCTTGGTGATTTCAGGCTTGGTTACCGGTACACTGCCAGGGTTCCTCAGCAAGGGCATGTCCCGCTATGTTCGACTTAAGCGGCGGCTGGAACCTGTTCTTTCGCCGGTTGCGGGTTCCTGGGCATTTACCATGTCGGAGTTGCCAGTTGTCTGCTGGAGAAAGCTCCGTACATTATCAAAGAGGCTACTAAACTGTTACGGAGCTTCGGCCGGTGCTCTGACCGCCTCGATGCTCGCCAGCCAGGCGCCCATAGGTAAGAAAGGTCACCTAAATTTTAATGTACGCTAAAGTCAGCCTGTGGTGAACACCGAATAGGATTTTAATGGCTAATATGGGTTCAGCTCGTTTCACCTGGTTAGCAGCCTAAAAAAGATTTTGGAGATTTAACAATAAAACTTACCTAAAATTTAGTGGAAATACTGTTATATTCTAAATATACTCTAAGACACCTGCATACATGACACATGGGCTACTTACTTACTTTTTAATAAACTAACAATAAACGTTTATATCTAAAGCAAGTTTCGAAACGCAATAAAATTACATGGAAGCCACCAAGGTAAAATAAATAAATAAATAACCAAAGCTATTAGACTGGATCATTCCAGTTCCATATGTTCCACATAAAGCGTACTGTAAATTATCAATAATGATCTAGTCATTTCTGTACAAGGTTAAATATTGCTTGTCAGTTATTATAGATCTGTAGTACTGTAAGCTGAACATAATGATTCATATTACTGCATGGCTGGGTTCAGGTTGTGTTCAGAATAGCCCTGGGTCATACCAGAAAATGACTGGTGCTTGATTTAGAAGCACTCTTTCACTCTCTCTCTCATGAAGGAGCAGTCATTAATGACTGATATCAGTAGGCACCTGTGAGCCCAGACTGACTGACTAATGCTCGCCAAGGTCACCATTGATACTGTTAGACAGTATCGATACAGGTTGAATTATTATGTTTTTGTTTCAAAACAGAAGTTTTCCCTTTAAAGTTCTTTTTTTTCTTTCCCAGCTAAATGCTGTCAAGATGTGATTGAGATGGCAAAGGAGGCCAGAAAAGAGAAACCTGGGCCCCCTTCACCCAACTTTCAATCTGGTTAAGGTGTTGAGGTCTGGCCTGAACCGTGACCTGCCCTCTGATGCACGCATCCTGGCTTCGGGGCGGCTGTGTGTCTCTCTGACCAGAGTGTCTGATGGGGAGAATGTGCTGGTGTCAGAATTTAGCTCCAAAGAGGAGCTCATTCAGGTGCGCTGAGGGAGGTGGTGCATATATTCCACGAGACAGGGAGTGGCTGTTCTCTGGTTTAACCCCATGCTCTGTCCACAGGCGCTGGTCTGCAGCTGTTTTATCCCCATCTACTGTGGGCTGATTCCGCCGTCCTTCAGAGGAGTGGTGAGTTTGCTTCTTTACACGTGAGTGAGCTTCTGTTTGTGGGAAGCAGAAGCAAACATGTGACTAAAAAGAATAGAAAAAGAAGAAGGAAGCTTGAGCGGTGAAAGAGAAATGTAGCAATAAGCAAAGTTGAAAAGCATGTGGTCAGATGTCAGAGCGTGAACTCTGTATGTAAAAACACTGTTGAGACATGGCTCGTGTTGTGCATCTCCAATGTTGACCTTTAATTGCTGACATTATGACAGTAAATAAAAAAAAATAGGACTTTATAGCTACTGCAGTTTGAGATTTAATGCATTAAAAACAAAGAAGGAAAAATACACATTTAACATACAGATTAAAGACTATGGTGTTGCTTTAAGTTCCTGCACAAGTCAATGTGATCAATCCTTTGCATATGTACAGAAAAAGCAGTGATAAAGAAGCTGCAAGTCCGAGCATGTACTGGCGTTTGCTTCACTTTGACTTATCAGCAACTGTTGGACTTTGGCAGCAATCTCATCACTCAGACCAACTTCTTATCTCCTGTTGCCCCAGTCATAACTAAGACACTCAGAATTTGATTTAAATCCAGTTATATAATAATAAAATAATCATAAACAAAATTTACCATTTTAGTATTAGTTAATTAAAATTTCAACTATAAACATGAAAAACTTTTCAATTAACCGGAAAAAAAAATCTGAATCTTCGGGGAACAAAAGAAAACAAAATGAAACAATAACGTGAAATTATAAAACTAAAATTAAACAGTTCCTGACTGGCAATGTTGTAGATAAATTAGCGCATTAGAGGATGTCCCTCTGTGTGGACATCTTGGTTCTTTTCCCCCTGAATAGAGGTTGTTGTCTCAGGCTTGGTGTTGAAGTTCAGCCTGAAAACAGAAAACGGAGCACAAGCCAGTAAATTGATGTGAGATTTAGCTGAACTGTATGTTACCCAGTTGATTGCATGTGCGCATGCAGATAGCTGTGCCTGGCATAGTTAAGCATGGCTGCCCAGTAAAATTAGTTCTTTTTTACTTTGGCTGATATGTTTGGGTTTGTTGTTTTACCAGCGAGTGCAGTGACACATTCAGATGACACTGCATGATAGAAAAGGAGTATAAATATGTTAACCTGCCAAAACTTTCCCATATACTGTAAGTAAATTATAACACAATTGGATTTTTTTAATCATTAAGTAATGTAATAAATTCAAATGTAGTGAAAAGTTCACTGGTATATCTTAAAAAATATGTTTTTACTCTGTGTGCACAGTCAACCATTCCCTCACTGACCTATAATCCATAAGGCTCGACATTCCTAACACAGAGGTTGCATTCTCCGTTGCTAACGTTCAGTAGACTGAATGAGATTTTACTACTGGCACTTAAAACAAGGTTAATTCCTTTTCCATGACATTTTAAGCGCTTTAAATTAGAAAGCCCAGCTTTCATGTTTCATCAGTCGAGAGGATGAGTGTGAATTTTAATCAGAGTGTTTTATTACGTAAAAAATAGGAAAGTATTTTAAAACCATGTCTTGAACGTGTCCTATGTGACGTAGGCGAGAACAATTGCAGGATTTAAAATATGTGGATCAAAAAATACTTTTTTTTGTAATCTGATTTTTGCCCAGTCACCATGGTACAGCAGCAAAGAATAATTTTCATGTGTTGAGGCCTGTTCTTTAACTGTGAGCTAGACTGATAGTGCAGTGAGTGAAATTATTGCAATAAGCTCTGTAAATAAAGATTAGACCACTCCAGGTTTAGAATATAACTATACAGATGCATGTTTTCTCTCTGTGTGTTTAGCGTTATGTGGATGGTGGGATCAGTGATAACCTCCCACAGTCAGAGCTGAAAAACACTATCACCGTATCTCCTTTCTCTGGAGAAAGCGACATCTGTCCACGGGATAAGTCCACCAGCTTTCATGAGCTGCGCTTCACCAACACCAGCATTCAGATGAACATGGGCAACATGTACCGCCTCAGCAGGGCTCTCTTTCCACCAGAACCCAAGGTAGGTTCCACTGCAGCATTATAGTGCATCCACACTTGAAGTGATGTACTTGTTGTGCATCGCTTTAAGGCTGATGGACAGTCACTTGCAGACATTTCAGGCAACCCTCGGTCATATGTCAATCAACACTCTCACTCGTTGTTGCTTCAATCCATTAGCCTGGAAGTTGAGAAAAGTTTATCTCAGGCACCCACCTGCCACACAAAGGGGCCATTACCTTCAACCCTAGAGGGCATAGACCATAATAACACCTCCTGCCAGGGCAGCTGTGGCTCAGCAGGTAGGGCAGGTCATCTATTAATCAGAGGGTTGGTGGTTTGATCCCTAGCTCCTCCAGTCTGCATACCAAAGTATCTTTGGTAGAAGATACTGCACCCTAAGTTGCAGCCTCCCAATGCGTTCATCAGAGTGTGATTGTGTGTGTCTGTTAGAAAGTACACACAAAGAGAAAAAGGAAAATAATAGCTAAGAAAGAATGCTTTTCATTGTATTGACCATTCTATATCTAGCCAATAAAGTTTTCGGATGAGTAAAGCTGCGTCCACGCTGAAAGGGATTTGCAGCCACACGGCTGTCAGAGACCACAGAAAGTGAATGACATTTGGTGACTTAAAGTGACTATGGACGAACATGAAGTCCTGAGATAAACTTTTCTCAAACAATTGAAGAAACTACCAGTGAGAACGCAGGACACGGTTGATTGACTTATGACCTGGTAGTAAATTCCTTAAAGGGTTACCTTCACAACTGGAGTCTGGAATGTCTGCTGTCAGCCTCAAAATTGATTATGCCTATGGCGCGGAAGCTTTATGGTGCTAAATGCAGCATTCATTAAAATCTTGAAACATCTGTTAAAGTAGCATCCCCTGAACAGAAAACCCAGATTCTCAAAAATGTGATGTTAGGCGCTTGGATGCCTTCCAGTTCACCAGGATTAATTAAAGGAATTCCACAAATTGATGTTACAGCAGATTGCTGAATGTTTTGTGTTATAGCCACTGATAAAGTGCCTTTATGCCTCACATGAGAGCTTTATGGGACTGAATGTAATTGTTAGTATTCAAGTCAAATCATTTTATTTAAGAATTCTTTCTTGTACCTTCACTCCTCCATGACTGTTTTAAATCACTTTTATTTCCTTCAGCCTGTCACTGAGCACTATCAGAATCAGGCCTCATGTTTTCAACTGCAGCCCGTCTCATTCACACCCTCAAGTTATTTACTGGTGCTGTGATGATTGTCAGTTAACCTCTAAGATAAGGTGATCTTTGACCTTGTTGGAGTAGAACTGTTTGCTGTAATCATTGTTCTATAGCCTCACCACCCTTCTCACATGTGTATGCGTGCCTTATCTGGATCCTGTGAATATGTCAGTAAGTTCACCTATCTCTGTCACCGGAAAAACAAGTCCACACATTACAAAGTGACTTCTTTCTACAAACACACACGTAGCAAACGTGTATTTTGATCCGTGTGGTCTGACTGTTCCAGCCAGTAGAATCTGTATCTCCCAGTGATGTCAGACCTTGCTTGTATTGGAGCTATTATGCAATAACACACTGACAGTCGGCCCGATCATGATGTGATTCTGTAGCTTTCACTTTCCGACAGGCTGTAATATTTTAACAATAACTAAAACAAACTGTATATTCTGAAGAATAGAGAATTAATTTGACCAATCTTTAATAGGGAGAGTGTTTGCCAGTACTCAGTATCAATCTTAAGTTTAGCATCCAAAACTCAATTTATTCAGTATGCCTTTATGTCTTATTAGCTTCCCAACAGATTTTATTCTCTTGACAGTGCATACATTTATTATCAGCTTTGAACCGTACATTGTACAGAATATAAAAAATACTTTCAGACAGGAGTAACATAAGCATTTCTCTAAGAGTTCATTCTCTAGCTCTTAAGAAGTTATGAAAAATAAGACTATATGCATGCAATGGTACCTTTTTTTAAAAACGTAGATCATATTCACGAGTGTGGAATAAAGAGTAATATCATCACGCTCTTAAAATAATGGCTTAATTTATTTTTTCAGGTTTTTCAGACCAGGCAAAAAAACTGAACCAAACATTGAAAATATGATGATTTAGGCAAAAATAAAACTTTTGTTAAAAGATGATTTAGGCCATTATTTTAAGAGTATATATAGTATTTTGTATTCTGTATGTGAAGTATAGAGCTAGGATTGGAATCTACCACAGGTCAGCTTAATAAGTTAGCCAAGTAAAGTCAGGTTGAAGGTTATCCTGAACAGTCTGGAGCTCATAGCAAAGTCTGTCATTGCTGAAGAACAGAAGGAGGGCGGATTTTCAACCAGAGAATAATCTGTGAGAAATACCTCCAGCACAAACAAGACCTTTATGTGTTCATTAACTTCATTAACTCCAAGAAGGAATGTAAATAAAATGTCAAATGCAAAAACAGAGTCTGTAGAATTCTAACAAGCTTGAAAGTCAATATTTTTGGTGTGGCCACCTTCATAATGCCTTCAATTTTGTCAAGATTCCCAGCAACTGGCTGAAATGCAACCTTACTCTTGTTCTGTTACTGTGTGTGTGTGTGTGTGTGTGCGCGCATGCCTGTTAGTGTGTACGTTTGTCATGAAATGTACTTGGTAAGGAGGGTAGAAGCCACAACAACAACCCTCAGAGCCAGAGATAGACCCAGGAAACCCAGGCCACCCGCAGCCCTCCATGAGCTCTGAAGACCCGAATCAGCAATGACGGGCAAGCTGCCCACGCCAGAGGCCGCCCCACCCACCCCCCGTGCAGAAGTAGCCCACCAGAACACCCAGCCTCGTGCCCCGGGCTCAAACTGTGTTATCGTTGTCATTTTTCATAGATTTAACTAAAGAAATGGGAACATATTATGTGTTTGGTAGTAAGAACGTGTCAAAAGACACAATTTAAAATGGGTTTTCTGTTATGTGTAGATGAGGCACCTAACTCAAGGGATGAACCATCCCTTGAGTGCCTTTGTTATGCTTGAATGATTCACAGGTCAGTGCTAACTGGCTTAACAAACAAACACAAAACATTCCTCTGAAAATGGTCAGGTACAAGGACTGCACTGAAAATGAGTGAAAAAACAGCCAAAGGCCTTCAGACCTTTGTAAGAGCTTTAGAAAGCCTGGAGAACTGTTGCTCAAGATCACTTTTAAAAAGTTACAAGACAGTCTGACTTATTGAAAGCAAAATATAAAGAAATGTGGAGTGGCTCAAGACTTTTACGCAGAGAGAATGGAGAGAATTATGGAACATGCCCTGAAAAAGCAATAAAGCACAGTTCTCATCAGAGGAAGGATAATCATCAACTGGCATTTTGCAGATCATATTATTGGCCATGTGCGGCATGAAAATGAACTTGCTTGCTTGGAAGAATATCTTGATAAAGCAGCTTGTTGTATGGAGATCAGCTCTGAGAAGACCAAGTTCAAGACCAACAATCCCCAAGGGATCAACAGTGAGATAAAAATCAATAGCGAAAACTTTCCAGTAAGTACCTTGGTTCCATCATATCAAATGAAGACTCAACACCTGAGATTTTGGCAAGTATAGCACAGACCATCGGGAGAGGAACATCTGATTCAGAATCCACCTTCTGCATTCTCCTGCATTTCAATCTTCCTGCATGCCTGCAAAATATGGACTTTCACAGCAGAATTCCAAAGAAGAATTTTGGCAGTAGAAATGAGATGCTACAGGAAGACCTTAAATGTTTTGAGTGCTCAGAGTAGCAAAGGACTATGCAAGTACCAGTCCATTAGTAAACTAACGTTAGTCCTTCAAAAAAGTGGCTCAAAAACTGGCTGGTTTTCTGACTTTTTGAGAAATCCTAATAGTTCTAATATCAGATTTTCTGTTGATCCTTCATACTCATCAAATTGATAACTGGAAGAGATGATTTACTACTGCTGACCTAGGTCAAATATTTAATTAAATACATTAAATGAATACTAATGCACCCTCATACCATCAGACATGCAGGCTTTTGAACTGAGCACTTACAAGTCAGATGGTCCCTAATGTGTGGATTTACGCAGCATCCATGTTTTCAAATTACAATTCATCTGCCCATAGGACAGTTTTCCACTTTGCCTTTGTCCATTTTAAATGACCTCGTGGTCCAGAGAAGGCAGTGGCACTTCTGGATAATATTCACATATCTTTGCATGGTAGAACTTTAACCTGCTTTTATGGATGGCACGGTGAACTGTGTTTACAGACAGCGATTTCTGGAAGATTTCCTGAGTCTGTTCAGTGACCTCCATGATAGAATCATGCATGGTTTTGAATGCCATGCCGCCTGAGAGCCCGAAGATCACA
>JAMQGT020010452.1:0-14561 GCA_024447675.2 Pterophyllum scalare
TGACTTTCCTTTCAACTCTTCGTAATCTTGAAAGGAGCGAAGGCTTCCAGCACAGTTCCCGAAGGCCACACCTGTTCATTACTGAATAGTGGGGAACAAATATTCCAGGTCATCATACAGTTACACATATATTTACCTGGACTTATTGTCTGATTCATCTGTCTAATGTGTCAAATATTGTTTCTGTAATAACAAATTGTTTGACAAAAGACATTATGCTAAGTCTTGTTAAAGATTAGAAGAAGAATCAGTGCTCAGATTGATGCTTTAAGATGGTTTGCAAAGAGAGGCTGATAAAAATGAAATTTAAGCATATTTAATTTTTTATTGATGCATTTGAGATGTCAAAGGATAACGGACATTTTAACCTAATGGTATGCATGCGATTGTTGTTTCTGTAATCTCTGTATGATTATTTGACTGTACAGAGGCCATGCAGCAGTTACAGCTCCAGCTGGCTGAATCAGACCGCCGCAGCACCAGCTACAAACGGAAGCTGAACAAGATGATGGCTGAATACTCTAACCTGATTGGAATCACTGCCGAATTGGTCGACACATTGGAGGCCAGTGCCAGCGGAAAAATGGTAGGTCAGGCTAACCGTGGAGCAAAACAAGCGCATATTCTGTCAGACACGCAACAGGTACAAAGCAAATACAGAAGTGCTGCACAGACCAGAAACACGCACATGTAAACGAATGAGCGCACACAAATGAGTTCAGAGGTTTGCGCTCCAGCGCTAACAAGAAAATCATTTGACGCCCAAAGTAGATTCAAAATAGACTGAAGACATTTTGTTTACTGTAAAACAGTAATATGCAAATTGTAGCCTTGCTCTTCCCACATGCACAGTATGTTAAGGCAAAAGGCATATGCTTTGTTTTTTGCAGATCTCTCCTGAGTACCCGCAGAATGTCTGTGTTCGCCTGTTCAGCAGCCAGATGAGACAGAGTGTGGTGCAGAGCACTGACTTCACCAGGCCTGGCACTGTGAGTTAGCACACAGTCCTCTTTCTATTCACACCTCACTAACAGAAAAATAATAACAAAAGGCCCCAACTCAAGGTGATTTCAGTGAATGTATGGAAAGTATCTGGCAGGAGGAACAGGAGATAGGCACCACAATCAAGGAAAACTGCATTCAGGGGGGTCTAACTTACACTGTGTTTAAAAGATATTGGTTTTTTTCCTCTTCTACATTTTGCAGATAACTGTAAGCTACGTAGTCCTTCTGTTGTATGCATCCTAAAAAAAAGCGGTTCCTGGCTCTTGAGTCAATACACAGTCATTGCTAAAGTCAGATAAGCATGGCACAATTGGAAAATTACAGTTACCAATAACCAGTCCCAGAGATTTACATAACAACAACTGTCGTAGGCATCCAAAGGGGGAAAAAGTTCAAATGTAACTTTTTCATCCTTGTTGCCATTCTTAAGTTAATTTTTCAGTCTGATTTTTTTTTTGTGTGTGCTACAGATAATCAAAAGACTGTAGAAATACTCCTAACTGACCTTCAAAAACCATCTGCAGCTTGACAGTCACGCTTGCTGTCAGTGGCTTTCATTGTGGTGTTGACCTTTGGCTTGTGAAATCTGGTTTCTTTCTGTTTTGAACTGAACAACATTTTTCTGTGTGTTTGTGTTTTTGCTTGTGTGATGCTTTTGTCCCCCAAAGGGATATTACTCTATGAGTCCCTATGATGATGGCTATGTAAGTTTCATATGTTTTCATCTTTACATTTTGTCATTGCTCAGGTCCCCAATTCTCATCTTGCTTCTGCCTCAGTGTCTCCCTCTCCTCCTTTTAGTGTCTTTATGTCCTTGATAACCTCCTAACATTTCGTCACCTGACCCTATGTGTATTCCCACTAGATTGTCCCAGTTTAAAAGGATGTTTGGCTTTATTTGCAGTAAGAATGACCCTCTTTTGTCAGGCAACTTATTAGGAAAACCGCGAGTTCCTTTCCGGGCAAACCTCACATTGACTTGTTCTCAAAGATGACAGTTCTTGTTCCTCCTCTCAGCTCTCCTTTTGCTTCTTACACTTACCTGTTAGTTTCATTTTTCTCCTCTTTTGTTCAGTGTTATTAGGTTTGAGGGTTTTTCTATCACAAGGTGCTTTGGTGTAAAAGCATTACTTTTATGTGCAGGTTCTGAAATGGGATAGATGATATTACAGGCATTTGAAAAGCAGCAACAAGAACACTTCATGTAATTGTGATCTAAGTAGCTAAGACCTTGCTTTTTATGCAGCTGAATTTCTGAGAGCAAATTTGGCTTCAAGGTTTAGATAAAACTTGAACATTAAAGTTGGACATTTTTTGGGGGGGAGTTTGAAATTCCTGTCTAAATAAATGGGGAGAGAGCACTAACTTCATTTATAAGGACATAGAAAAGAATAGCATGCAGAATCTAAACTGGGTAAATTCTAGTTATAAAGCCAAGAAAATCAGTAAATACACCCGCCCCACTCATTAGTGCTGTTGATAGTTGATATATCTGCCACCACGCAGTTGAAACTGTTTTAAACCCATAGTTTACATATCAGGGCAATAACTAGATTTCAGGTTTGGCTTATAGTTTGGGTGCATTGGCTGACTACTGCCATCTTTGCCTTTATGTGCATCCATCCATCTTAATTAGCAATTTCTTAACTGCTGACCCAAATGCAGGTTGCGGACTTTGCCTTTTCAGAAACCTCCTATGGATTTCTATTCAAGTCTGTTTGAGTGGCTTGCCTCTCTAATTAAATCTTTCTGTTCAGCCTTCTGCTGTTGCTACACAAAAAAGCTTTTTTTGGGGGGGGGGTCCACTAGTACTTTTGGCTCAGGTTTATGGTTCTCTTGTTAATAAACAGTGTATACTGTGTATGTTCTAATCCTCATTTGGATTCCAGTTCTAATCTGCCCTTGAGGGCTTTGGTCCGTCAGTGTCAGATGTCTCAAGAAAGTATATCGCCATGGCAACATAGATAAGAGATGTTTAGGGGGAAGGAATTTGGGAAAGAAGCCAGGTGTTGGTGTTCTGTTCTTCTTCCGTATTACTGCACACCAAAGCAAAAATGTAGCCTGACAAAGCGATATCTCAGATGACACAGATCACTGTTCTGATCCTATGGCGACCCCACCAAAGGGCCAGCCCCCTTTTCCTCTAGATTAGATTTTGAGGGATTTCAAAATGCCCTCTTCAGTAAAAACTCTAATAATCAGTTTCACCCTACTTACACACAACACCACCTTCTCCGCAATACATCTTTCCTGTTCGGAAGCTTCTCGTTCACAAGGAGCACCATTGCGGATAGTGCCGCTTATTTCATTTGGCATATTTTTTTTTCTTTTTTACACTGGATGCCCTTCCTGACACAGTCCCCAAGGGGTTTTCTGTCTCCTGGCCGGGATCGAAGTGGGGATCTTTTATAAGTCGAAAACAGAGTTTGTACAAATCTAATGAGTTTAAAAGTCAATATTTGGTATGGCCATCCTTATTCTTCAACAAAGCCTGAACTCTGTTGTAATTTCTTTAAGTAGTCTAAAGGAATAGTTCCCCAGACTTTGTAAAGGACATTCCAGATCTCTTCTTTGGATGTTAGATGAATGTATAAACCGCTACACTGTGGAGCTACCTAAAAGAA
Source organism: Pterophyllum scalare (assembly GCA_024447675.2). Taxonomy (NCBI): domain Eukaryota; kingdom Metazoa; phylum Chordata; class Actinopteri; order Cichliformes; family Cichlidae; genus Pterophyllum; species Pterophyllum scalare. The sequence continues at coordinate 3,630 of JAMQGT020010452.1, forward strand.
CTACAAACAGGCCTAAAATACAGATCCACTGGCGTGTGACAAATGCAGAAGTACTAACTTAGCTTTTCTGGTACTGTTTCTTGGCCTCTTACTGCATGGATAATTTTGCCAAACACTATGATACTGTATGTCCCAGTAGTGTTCAGCATGTACCACAAGCATGATGTATGCATGTCTTTAAAAACTACTAATGACATATTTCCACATCACCTAACTTGGTTATCTTAGGGTGGGGGGACCAGGTGGTAAGAATGACAAAAGGTTAAAGTTGCATGGATTACGTTTTGCACACGTGAATGTGATTAAATATAGTCCAAAATAGTGAAACTCTAAAAAATACTGTTTTTATACTGTTGTTTGTTTTACTTTTTCCTTTTGGTCTTCTTCTCATTGTCTCTGTTTTTTTTCTTTTTTCTTGCTTTTTGTTATAGGCCTCTTCTATGCTACGAGCATCCATTGCACCACAGTAAGTTTTAGTTTGGAAGAAATAATGTTTGTACTAATCTATACAGTATGATTAGAGCATGATAAAACAAGGCCAGCATCTAATTTTTCTAAATCTCCAGGAGACCTAAGGAGGTGCCAATGTTGCCTTCGTTAGACTATCAGAAGCTTAAGAAAGACCTCATTAAAGGATCAGATAGGCTCCGGTCTCTACTGCTTCAGGCACTGCGCTGGGTGAGACTACTCTGTTCATTATCTCCAGTACTCTGTGATGTCATGTGCTGTATTTGTGTTTATGGCTGAGACGCAAGAACTATATGACTTTTTTTTTGTCTCCAACACTAGCTTCTAACTTAACAATCGGTACATTTGTCCATCCTGGCAGTTTGTGAACCTGAACAAAAGGAGAGTACCATTTGTATTTACTTGCATTGGAGTTATGAGTGCTGATTGTTGGGTCTGTTACTAATGTCGTTTTAGAGACTCACTCGCTCACTCCCCGGTGAACAGAGGGACACTGTGCTTCAGGCCTACATCAGCAATGATCTACTGGAGTGTTACAGTACTAAAGAGGTGGGCACTGTAAATGTGTCTTTATTACTACATTCAAATGTGTGAAAAGTAGCCATCTGTCCCAGTTACTGGAACAGATGGCTAGGATAAATTGATGGGACATGCATGCTATATGTAAATCATATGTATACATTCAGAGGAGCTTTTTTATGATTTTATGACAGTTACTGAGTTCACAAGTGATTTCTCAAATATTTATGAAAACTTCACATATATATATATATATATATATATATATATATATATATATATAAAAGCAGCACCCCTTTTAGGCAACTTACTTACTTAAGGCCACAACAGGAAGCTCAGGTCAAACATTGTGCACAATTACTTTGATAAATAATTCTAATCTCTCTGTACTAAAATTAGATCTTTAAGTGAGGGTCAATGACAGTACCAGTGTTATCAGCTGTTTTTTTGTTTTGTTTTGTCTTTTTTGCTTTGTTTTGTATTTAAACCTGCCCTACATTTATGTTTCCTTAGAAAACTGTGCTTCATTTAATGAGATCGCCAAACGAGATTGTCTGCCAATACATGGCTCGTCTCATCAATGCAATTGCTTCGCTTTCAGATGGTAAGTTTGGAACTACTGTTAGATCTCATCAGGCATCATCATTTCTTTGTAAGCTGAGACCTTGTGGCTAGAAATTACTGGCCTTCCACTGGGGGTTAAAACTGGTAATGATGGAGGCAACTGTGGTGGCCAGTTTGTAAAAAGACAATGCTGTAAAGACATATGCTACTGTAAGTGGTTTCCCATCTTACAGTAAGAATGTAGGAGAGGAATTAGTTCATTTTCAGCAAGGAACATTTTAAGGCTTTAGAAGGGAAGATGTAATTTTTTTGTATTGTCCCCACTGGTTTTCAGAATTGTTCTTAAAATTAACTGTCAAATTGAATGGCTTTATCTAAGCCATGCTTTTTATTAAACTGGTGTATTTTATGTTGTATTAGTAGAGGTTGTTGCCCAGTGAGACTTTTGAATGGCTGTGAATCCTTTCAAGATGTTGTTGTTTTTTAATCTTTATTATGTTTCGGTATTTATTACAGGCCGTGTGTACCTCTCCCACATTCCCATTCTTCTGAAACTTCTGACGGAAACACTCAGGAAGGAGGAAAAAGAATCCCTCACTAGGGAAAATGTCCTTGTGGCCCTGCAGAAACTCAGCCTCAGGTAATTTCTAAAATTACCCAGGGGTCTTCTAAATCTTTCTTTTCCATTCTTTTTAGTGGTGACGTTTAACCTAAATAGCATTCGTAAAAACCAGATTACATCTGAGATTGTGAGGTGAACAACAGGGCTGCAACGATTCATAGCATAGTATCTTGAATAGCTCTATTATTAAAAATAAAATCTCCAACACAAATGTTTTGCTTCGATACTTTGTTAAAATAAAAGTTTGTTAAAATAAATAAAAGATTTTTTCTTCCCAGGCCAGTAAAACTCTGAGCCACTGACCTGGGGCTGTTGGGTTGGACACTGAATTATTATTAACATTAATTATTAACATGCACACCATCTGTTTTCTGCAGCAGGAAATGTTGCATCAAAGCACAGAAAAACCTCAGTTCTGAGAACATAAATTTGTTTGCTTTTCTTGACTGCAGCCTCCGTGTGCTCCTTTAAAGGCTTAAAACCATACATTTATTCAGTAGCACACTTAAACATGCAGACACACACGCAATATATATTCCTGGATGTTTAGTACCCCTAGTTTGTAGAATTTGGCTGTATTTATCTGAATTAGAAAGCAAACAACATGAAGGATTTCAGGCCTCCAAAATTGGGATGTCTGCTGAAGGTTTTCTGTTATGAAATGGGGCTGTAATGTTTTTCAGACTTCTAAATTTGTTTTGTATTTTCATTAATTGTGTGAGGATATCCCCATCGATGATGGGCCTGTTTCCCTTTTTAACCCTACATTACTTTGGAGAAAGAACCGAACAGCGTTACAGATTATCAGAACCATCCTATAGGGATCAAATTCGTGCCCTGTTGAGAAGCATGAATATCTGTGCTTATATCATGTCTGGTTAGGAGGAGCCAGCAGACAGCCATGATAGCAGATGATTTGATTGGCTGGTTGGTGGATGAGCTCCAGGACTCCGACTCTCTCAGCGATTACACTCTGGAGTACAGCATAGCTCTGCTTATGAACCTGTGTTTGCGAACAAAGGGTAAGTGAAGCACAAAAAAACAATCAAATTCCTGATCCATTCCAAGAAACTCAGGTAGTTATTTGCAGATGCCATTAAGTACTGTGCAAAAAATCTTGAATGACCCCTCATTTATTTATATTTTGCTCAGAAAATGGGAAATGAGAGCATAGATTAATTGAAATGTGCAAACATACACGATAATACAGTATATAAGGCAAAAACAGAGTTTATACGCTTCTATCAAGCTTGAAAGTCAATATTTGGTACAATCACGTTTATTCTTCAACACAGCCTGAACTCTCTTGGGCAAACTTTCTTGTAATTTCTTTCAGTATTCTCACAAATATTTCTCTGGGCTTCTTGAAGGACATTCAAAGCTCTTCTTTGGATGTACCTTTTGTTTCTGTTCTCTGTAGAGATGATCGCACACTGCTTCAGTAATGTTGAGATTCAAACTCTGAGGAGGCCAATCCATGACTGATGGTGTTCCGTTGTGTGTTTTCTCTATCCGGGCATGCTTTTACTTCATTGGCAGTGTGTTTGGGATCATTGTCATGAAAAAATGAAGTTGTTGCCAGTCAGACTCTGACCAAATGGTATTTACATGGGTGACCTAAACCACTGAGTTTTACAGGCGGATATAGACATGCACAGTTGTATCTCTCTCCTGAACCCAAATTGTTGATTTTGGATTCATGACACCAGGAAGCCTTTTGCCACTGATTTTCAGTCTAGTTTCGTGCCACACAGAAAAAGTGTTGCTAAATTTACATGTGTGTGTTTGTGTCGGATGGTTGTCTCTTTACAGGAAAAAAGACGTGTGCAGAAAACGCTAAGCATGTGCTAAAAGTTTTGACTGACCTCCTTGGACATGAGAACCACGAGGTGATGCGCATATCTGTCAACACATGGCACAGATGTTGCATACACAGTGGATGTAATGTGCAGACAGAATGCATTCCTAGCAGTTAAAGCAGCTTACATAACAGTCTTTATGGCATGCAGTATATAAAAACAACAACTTGACAGAATTAATGGTAAAGGATAGAAGATAACAAGAACTAAATTAAAACCACCAACATGCCACCATTCATTAATTAACAGCGTTCACAAAAATACATGGATGCAGCCTCGCTAACAGTTGTTGTGCTGAACTGTTTAAACATTTTGTGTTAATAAAAATTTAAATTACAAAAAAAAAAAAAAAAAGACATCAAAAACATCTGTATATGTTGTTTTAATCTTTATCGTAACATTAGCAACTACATTAGCAGCCAGGTCATAAAAGTGTATATGTTGATCCATGGCATAAACCTGCTGCAGGTCCATACAAGCTGTTACCCTTTCACCTGAGATCATAAACATAGAGCTTGTGTGTCTGTCACTTTCAGATTCGACCATATGTAAACGGAGCCCTGTACAGCATCCTGTCCATTCCCTCTGTGCGACAGGAAGCCAAAGAGATGGTGAGATAGCACAAATGTCTTTGCCTGTTTGGCGGAAACAGATGCAGTTTGTGTTTTCCTCTGCAGTTTTCTTTCTCTTCCTCTTTGCCTTACTCGGCAAGTAGGTTTTCAGTTAATAGGCACAGAAACTCTGCTCCAGCCTGCTAGTTAGTTACTGGGTTGAATTTGTGCCTGTGCTCCATCCAGGTTGTAAATGGCAGTGTAATTTTCCCTTATGCCATAAAATGTGGGGTTGCATATCAATAGAGTCCAAATGGTCAGATATCTTAAGCTTAAAGACAAAACAACGCAATTATAATAAAGCCATTACAATTACACTATCATGCCTTTAAATCATCCATCCATCCATCCATTTTTTTCCGCTTATCCTTTTCAGGGTCATAGGGTGACCCGAGGCTTGAGATGGGAATAGAATTTTGGGGTTTCTGGGAGCCTGTCTCAGCTATCATTGGGCTAGCGGCAGGGTACACCCTGGACAGGCCGCCAGCATGTTGCAGGGCTAACAGAGAGACAGACAACCATTCACACTCATTCACACCTATGGGCAATTTAGAATCATCACTTAACCTAACCCCACTAACTGCATGTCTTTGGACTGTGAGAGGAAACCGGAGTACCCGGAGAAAACCCACACAAACACAGGGAAAACATGCAAACTCCTCACAAAAATTCCCTGGCCAAGGTGGATTTGAACCAGAACCTTCTAGCTGTGAGGCAACAGTGATAAAATTAAGTCCATTTTGTAAAGTAGTCACACTATGCTTCACAAATGACGATTCTTAAGGCTATTCTCATTGTCTAACAAATTGTTAGCCACTGGGTGTGCAATTTTTTAGTCAGACCCACCCCTGAGAAGACAGTGGGTGATGTCACTACATCATATTGTTATGTTCATCTTTTATAATCTCTGTTTTCATAATGAGCAGTATTTTACCTCAGTCAAGTACTGTTGTGTTGTATACTTCTTTGAATTTTTAACCTGTTTTGAAAGTTTTGTGCATCTTTCCCTCATGTGGGCAGAGTGTTGAAGAGATTCTCCACTGCTACAACAAAGAGGGGAACGCAAGACCTCAACAGACAGTTTGAATTCATCATTAAGCAGCTAAACTCAGGTTAGTGAAGTTAAATTAACAGTTACAAAAGACATAAACTATATTGCCAACGGTATTCACTCACCTGCCTTCACACGCATATGAACTTGAGTGACATCCCATTCTTAATCCATAGGATTTAATGTGATGTTGGTCCACCTTTTGTAGCCATAGCAGCTACAAGTCTTTTGGGAAGGTTTTCTGCAAAGTTTTTGACCATTCTTCCTTTGTGAGGTCAGGCACTGCTCCGCTCTAATTCATCCCAAAAGTGTTCTGTCAGGTTGAGGTGAGGACTCTGTGCAGGCCATCATGTTAATCCACATCAAGCTGACTACTCCATGTCTTTATGGGCCTTGTTTTATGTGCTAGTGGGCAGTCATGTTGAAACAGGAAGAGGTAATCCCCAAACTGTTCTCACAAAGTTGAGAACATGAAATTGACCAAAATGTCTTGCTATGTTGAAGCATTAAGAGTTCCTTTCACTAGAACTAAGGGGCCGAGCCCATCTCCTGAGAGGCAACCCAACACCATAGCCACCAAATTTTATATCTGACACAATGCAGTTAAACAAGTACCCTTCTCCTGGCACATGAAGTTTGGAGGTCTGTAGCGATTGGCTCTGTAGAAGGTCACATTACCATGCTGAAATTCACTGAGCTCCTTTTTAATCCTTGTAATGTTTTCCACCCAGCTGAGGAAGAGGGTTCAGAGTCGGGATGATGAGAAGGACGTGGATGAAAATGATGTAAGTCATGGTGTTAGACATTGATGTGTTGTTGTTTTCCATCATCATATTAAATGCTCATAAACAGATTAATTCAATGCAACCACTGAAATAGTTCAAGTAGCACAGATCTAAAAATAAAACAAAGATGAACAAAAGTGAATGAAAGGGGGGTGATGGACTTAAAAGGCAGCATTTTTGGTGGGAAAGTTGGTTTAAGGTATATTTAAATTCAAATGCAAATGGATGCAAATTACTTTCCTGGGTGTGTGTATAACAGACTTTTGAAAGTTGTAAAAACATTAATTCAGTGCATGTTATTACAAAATCCAGACAATATGCATTACTGACACTGCACACAAGTTCTTTATCGAGTGATTTATTATCTTTCTGACATTGTGACAGGAAGATTTAATGGAGATTGACATAGATAAAGAGGAAGTTCTTCAGCCACAGCACAAAGAACTGTCTGGGGAGAGCCTGCTCACCACCGAGTACCTGGGAGTAAGAGCAGAACACACACATACACACATACATACTTAGATACAGCACTTTCAAACCTCCTCCTGTCTGATCATTTCTTAATAATATTGACACTTAGATTTACTTTAATGGCTTACACAGCAGCAGGGAATACAGTTTATTGCAGGAGAAGTCGTTCTGAAAGTTCTGTAACTAAGTTTAAGGATATAATTCCTCCATTATTATGGTCTTCAATGCCATGTGTTAACACAGTGCAGAGTAGCTACTTAAACTCTACTCTCTCAGAGGTAGATTATCTCATAAGTAATTTTATATATTCTCACTTTGTACAACTTTGGATACTGTGGCTCCTCTGAATAAGAAAGCCTCAAATCAGAAGTGCCTGGCTCACTGGTATAACTCACGAGCGCACAGCTTAAAGCAGATAACCCATAAGCTGGAGAGGAAATGGCATCTTGCTAATTTTGAAGAAATTCATTTAGCCTGGAAAAAAAGAGTTTGTTGTTCTATTTTTTAAAAAAAAAGCCCTCCCGTAAATATAGGACATCTTACTTTTTGTCACTGATTGATATTGTATGGTCTTGAACTTACAATATAAAGCACCTTGTTGTGATTTTGCGCTATATAAATAAAACTGAATTGAATTGAACTGAATTGAACCTGCACCTCTGGAAAATTGCAAGAATTTATGCTATTGGATTTCTTAATGCCAGCGTGGAGGATGTTTCCACGTCATGCTTAGACATTGGGGGATTACTGTGGAAATTATTCTTGACATTCTAAGTGTTGGTCCATTTTATTTACTGTTTTATCTGGGTGTTACTGTGATCTCAAGACTGCTCATGCTTTTGGCACCAATATACCCAACAGAAAACAATCCTTTTACTGTGACAAATGGTGTATGTTACAGTTACAGTACATTATCACATCAGTCACTCTTTCACCTACTAACACAAGTTTGTAACATTTTGCAAATGTGCTCCAAATGTATTCTTTTTTTCTTTTCTTTTTTTACTGTCAGTATGTTACTCATTTGTTGTGTGTGATTGTGTAGATTATGACCAACATGACAAAAGTGAAGAGGAAACCAACCCCACAGCCAACTGCTGATGAGCCACTACAACGACCAGTCACCCCTAGTTCCTATCATAATATTGGTGTGGGGTAAGTTAAATAAACGATGCCAGAAAATCCAATCTCAAATTCACTCTTAAGGTAATACACTTCTTTGTGGTGTCAGTGGAGCCATAAAATGTGTGAGACACAAGAGGTTGTGTGTGTGTGTGTGTGTGTGTATATTAGTCATTTGCTTTCAAATTAATATGGTGAAAAAAGTCACCAAGGCTCGTATGCACCCCATTAAGATCTATGAGGCCTGGTAATTATGTGCTCTAGAACTTGTACAGGGGATTTGTGCCACCTAAAGAGTCTGCTGCCAGGAGGCTGAGGGGTAGCACTGGTGGCCAGTGTATTTTACAGGCTATCATCCATCCATTTTCTTCCGCTTATCCTTTTCAGGGTCGTAGGGGGACCCGAGGCTTTAGGTCCAAGACACCTGACCTCTGGCCTCATTTCTTTCAAGACTAATAGCGCATATAGCTCATAGGCTGACTAACCTGTAAGTTGTTTAGACAATAATTGTGCCACCTCTTCTTTTGGAAACTTGGATAATGAAGTTTCTCTAGCTGCTAAAACTATTTACATGGGCTAAAGGCAGAAAGGGTTTACATACATTTTGCTGTTTATCATTGCAAAACTTGTAAATGTAAATGGATGAGTCAGTGGACTCGAACTGGAATTAGTGAGGATTGAAAGTAATAAACATGACAGCTATGCCTGACCTTGACAAAGACAGTTGCTTGCTCTGACCACCAACTCAGAGACAGACAGTGGAAATCCTGACATTCTATTTACATAGATTAACTTTGAGAGAGCCATACAACCAAGTAGAAATGGCACTGATAAAATCAGGAAAATCGTCAAGATAATGTTTTTTAAAGTTAGAAGGAATAGATCTCTTACTAACATGAACATCCTCATGGAAATTTTTAATCTGAGATTGTGTTTGTGTCATTTGGAGGAAATATCGATCCAGCAGTCGGGGCGGTAAGAGCAACAGGGACAGGGAATGCCCTGTTAGCAGACAGAAGAGCGAGGAAGGAAGCCTGCCTCCTTCTCAATACAACTCGCGACCTCCTACGCGCTCCGGCAGTCGCCCCAGCACTGCAGAGTCCCTGTGTCATAGCATCGGTGGGTGATCGAACTTTCCAAGGTTTTTCAAAATTATACTTGTAAGTTACAATGTCACAAAGCAGCAGAATTACATCTTTGACCATGTCTGTACATCACATGTTCACGCTCAGATTACTCACCCTTAATAGACACTGTGATAAAAATGAGCCGCATTTTTGTGGAAAATTCTAATTTCCCTTCCATCAGCTGCTTTTTATTTGGTTTTATATTAGATTTATTTGATGTGATGCCCAGTGTCCACAAGCAACAAAAGGCAGTTCCAGACAAGGAAGTTCCAGCAACTTCCTCAGAAATCATAAGGGATAAAGACTTAGCAAAATGAGCACCAAATGACTAATGACCTTATTTTGGCTTTCCATAAAAATGATGTAAAGATGGCATCAAGGTGTGCTTCTGAGCTTGCTACTGCTTAACTGTCCTTTTACTTTGTTATTTAAGCTTTTACTTTTGTTCAGATTTGAAAGCCTGATATTTTGATATACTTCTAACATGAGTGTTCTGAACTCTTATTTCACTCTCATTCAGACTCTGAGTGTGGGCGGTTGTCCCAGGAGTCAGAATTGGACAGGCCATATGAAGGTAGACCCAAACAGGGATGTTCCCAGGAGGAACACAATGGACACACTACCAGGTAAACTGACACACACACGTTAACTGAGCTCACTCACACTCACACTCAGAAGTGGGAAATAATGAAGTACAAATACTTCCATTACTGTGCTTAAGTAGACTTTTCAGGTATCTGTACTTTACTTGGGTATTTATTTTTCTGACAACTTTCTACTTTTACTCCCTACATTTTTACACAAATATCTGTACTTTCTACTCCTTACATTTTCAAAACAGATTTGTTACTTTAGGTTTAACATCTGAGGGAAGATTTTATTTCTGGTGACTGCGCCTTCAAACATCAAATTGATCTGAGCCTAAATGGAGGAACAAGAACACATAAGGGACAGTTGTACTGGCGTTTCCATCCCTGGGGCTTTTTGCATACAAAGACCCGAAGGAGTTAAAACCATATAATTTATGTATCACTCATAGCGCTGTACTCAGGGGTTACAGTGGAGACTGGAACGATTCGAACGTTTTTGGTCCATAAGTTGTGTTCGCTGTACTTAAGCATCTAGCTAGCACTACAGAGGAGCGAAAATAAGGGGAGTAGCATGTTGTGGCAGGTCATTTTAAATGACACTTTTTAACAGCCCAACAAATATTAGTAAAGATAGAAACTTTTTGTGTGCAGCTTGCCACACAGTGAGTTGGAAGATAAAGGTCCAGCTGGGACCAGGGAGAGAAAATAGTGAGAGAAAAGTTCACTCAGTGATTGAGAAAGAAGAAAGAAAGAAGGGAGGAGAGGAAAAAGAGAGGTTAGAGTTAAAGGTAAAGACTGCTCAGTGACATCTGATAAGCTGGAAATTTAAAGCTTAAAACATTTCAGATATCAGATATTGGATCTGTTTATGATATGAAGTTATGATTTTTCATATTGTGAAATGTCCTGCAAAACCAACTGACGTGCACTAACTTTGTGTTGTTCAAAGGTTGCAGGAAAATGCTGCAGCTCATTGCAGCTTTCTGTACTGTAGTGAATTTATAGTAAAGCTCTGTGTTGGACTGGTGCACATGGCTGTGGTGCTCATGCTCATTGTTCGGTTACATCAAGTGTAGCAGAGATGAGTTTGAATTTAAGCTGATGATGCTTAGATTTATTCACTGAATTCCACCTTTATAAAAC